>JAJPGS010001623.1:0-27500 GCA_028654335.1 Alnus rubra | reverse complement strand
AAAAAATGGGGGAGAAGATGCAGAATTTTTATTTTTTCTTTTGATAGTTTTTCAAATATTACATGTCTTTTTGCTTGATATCTCAATTCATTGTGGATTGATTGAAAAATTAATGATTGAGAGTTAATGCTTGATAGATAGTTGTTTTTCTCATTCGATGAAAAATTGTGCACTATCCAAAGCTCCCCTAAGATACATTTTTTTCTCTCTGATTTTTAGCTTCTGAAAATTCTGTTGAGAGAGATATTTTTTGCTAAGATGGTCAAATTGACCAACTCGCTAATTGAACTTAAAACCCATAAATTCTGGCATTCTTTCTAGATTGCAGCACCAAGTGATAAAAAGCATTTAAATTTCAATATATATGGATAAGTAAAAAGATCCACTGTTTATTGTGCTGGAAATCAGTTCATAAACTTGTCCCTATGAAAATAGTCAATGACCAAATCATTGTGGAAATAGACAGTCACTAAAGGACTAAGTAAAAGAAAAGTGTTGTATCTTAGGGGGAGTGTATCAGATGAGGGTGGCTAGGCCCTAGTAAAATAAGGTTTGACTTTTGACTGATCTAACATTGATTTTCTCTATTGTTTAGAAAATTCAGTTTCTTTAAATCATACCAGCAAACTTCATACTTTATTGAGAAAGCTTTCACACACGCGCATAGCTTGAGGTGAGTAATCTATTTGAAATTGCTATCTTCAGGGAAATTTGTACTCATTGAATACTTATCTCTCAATTATATATCTTTGCATATTTTTGAATTACTATTTGACTGCCTCATCAGTTATTTATACATGCGTGTTCTGAAGCTAACTTTAGGGAAAATTATTTTTCTACAAATTTTTTCTTTGGTTTTCAGCTTTTCAATGTGAAGCGTCCTGACGGACTTTGCTTATAGTCCGAATGCAAGTTGCCCTGCAGATTGCTAATCTGGTAATGGACCGTCCGGACAAGTTGGTACTATGTCTAGAAGTGATCCTTACCGGTATTTTTCTGCCGCTTACTTTCTTTATCAGTTGCACACCACTGCATTTTTATTGATTTATCATGACATGTTGTGTGTTTTTCTCACGAATTTCTCCCGAGATTTCGGCATTCTCTATACACCTTTTCTCATTCCATGATCTTCTCTATATCTTCCTTTGTACTTTTTAAGTTTTTGCGCTTTCTAGAATATTGGAATATTTGTTGATTGGAATAATTTATTGAGATATTGCGCATGAAAATCCTATTATGTCTGTGTGTTGGGTTGATATTGATATATTTCGGTCATTTGGATTGCTATATTTGCTTATGTAATTTTGGCATCCAGTTGACAGCCATCATAATACCACATTGTTTTTGGAACTAACACAATCTAATCTTTCTTGGTAGTGGTATTTTTGGAAATATATCTATTTAAATCCTTTCAGGAATATGCTAGCCAATAGCTCCCAGCACAACATTCGACAGATGGATCCTTTGGAAGAGAAATTGTTGTTGAAGTCATATGTTCAATTTCCAAAGGTCTTAGGATTTAGATGAGCTTTTCCCCCTCAGCTCATGCAAAGCCTTCCGTAGCATCCTTCTTCAGATTTGCACTAGTTAGAGGTTCAGTGGTGAATCTTCTTATTTATCTTGCAGAGCAGTTGACTACAGGATTTCAATCTGTGGATAACCAGTTTCAGGCTATGCAAAATCAAGCAACTAAAGGTTTTTTAGTCTATGCTACCCGGCTTCAAGAGCTAGAAGCCGAGTAGCACAAATCCAACTTATTGTATGGCTTTCTCTCCGTCACTTGCCTTCAGTGGATTAGCAGGATTTGGTACATGGGGGAGTTTTGTTCCTTCCTCTATTAGTTATTTTACAAACTTTTGATTATTTGGGCTACTTATAGACACTTCTCTATTATACCTATTATTTTTGAATTTTTGAACTTTTTGTTTGTGGATTTTATATAATCTATTTACCCTTGTCATTTTGAGACATCAAGGGGGAGGTTGGGGACATGCTGGGCCTTTTTGGTAAAATTTCCAAAAACCCTTATTCTCAATTTTTAACATTTTTCAAAACCCAACATTTCTTAAAACTTACAAAACAGCCCTATTACTACTTCAATATCATTTTGTAATTTTAGGAAGCCATTTCATCTTTGGCCCACCAAAAATAAAATCCAGCAAGGCCCAAAGTTGGAACATGCATGCATAAAAAACAGATTGGGCCTTTTATAAAAACAGATTCATCTCATCTATATTGCTTCCTAGCCCAAACCATATTTTATAACTGTGATTTTTCTATACTCTGTTTACCCTTTGTCCTTTTGAGACAAAAAGGGAGAATATTTTTATTTTCGGGTTGGGATTGTATTTTTAAACCGGTCAAGTGATTTTTGTCCCAGAATGGCCAAAGGGGGAGTTTGTTAGTTTTGTTGGCTTCATTCTGTTGACAAAATCACTATTATGTAATATTGCTATTTTAACAGGGATATCTTATATTTCTGAATCTTCACAGTATTTAGAGTTTATGTCTCTAATACGGAACAAGCCTTATTATGACAAGTTTTAGTGTCACAAGCTTCAAGAAGGATATTTCAGAGTTCTAGGAAGATTCTGTGCAGATTATAACTCAGAAAAGTCGGATCTTTTGTTTCTATCCGAATGGCCTAGTGGTGCGTCCAGATGCCTATCAGTGTTGAGAAGCTTCTAAACACCTCCAGGTTGCATCCGTCTGGACGTCATGGAAACACGTCCGGATGCTCTTCAGAGTTCGAGAAGATTCTAGTTTTCCTTTGCAGACACTGATGGGGAAGACAGCTTGCATTCGTCCAGACGACAAGGCAATACCGTCCAGACGACAAGGCAACACCATCCAGACGAAGTTCTTGATCAGGAAATTACGTGGAGGCAATTTGCAACCGTTCAGACTCAAGGGCAAAACTGCCCGGACGAGGCCTTTATATGGAAATGCATGAAGTGCGTTATTTAAAGGCAGTTGCATGGTTCACCGCTCGGACACTCTATGCCTACGTCCGGTGCCGCCTTGAGATCTTCGATTCAGTGTTGTTAGTTTGCAATTGGCCACATTCTGTTGGAGAAAATCACTTCTTTTAAAGATGCTTTTTAACAGGGATTCCGCTATTCAGAAGTACTTCAAGAAGATTCTGCACAGTTTGCAAGCCAAAAAATTCGATTCCCTGTCAGCCGTCCGGACGACGTGTAATATAGTCCGGACTCCCATCTATCCAGTGTACCAGCCGTCCGGACGACGTGTCATACCGTCCGGACGCCCATCTACAAAGCATCATTTGTCCGGACGATGAGAACTTTCCATCTAGACCTTCCCATATGTTGAAAAGTTTCGAACTGCCCCAACTTGCATCCGTCTGGACGTTTTAACAGCACGTCCGGATGACTCTCAGTGTTCGACCAAGCTTCAGGATTTCTTTATAAAACACAGATATGGGAAGATCGTTACAACCGTCCGAACGATGTGGATTCCGTTCGGTTGCACTTATCCATAAGGCAAGTATCGCATTCAAAATCCAGACGTCTTGACGCAAGTCAGCTTGGTCCAGACATGCGTGCATCAGATATGGAAATTGCGTGCATCAAATCAACCTTCCGGATGATCAGGCCCTTGGTCCTGACACGCGAAGCCTTTTTATGGAAATTACTTGTAGAGGAAGTGCGACCATCTGGACGATAGGGCATCATCGTCCGGATGCGGCTCAGAAACAGGAAAGAATTTTAGCAAAATTTTTGGGAAGTCGATCGCATAGTTGTCCATCCGGACGGCCCATGACTACCGTTCAGACGGCGCCTAGTTTTTATCTAGCCAGACGCTTAATTGAACCGTCAGCCTATAAATAGAGGTCCCTAGGCTTGAGAACAGTAAGAATTCAGTTTCGAATTCCATTAGTGCTTAGAGAGCTATATTGTGAGATTATTGAGCTGAGTTGATCTCTCTGAAGCCGTTGATGTGTGTGTTATTGCTGCGCTTAATCTGAAGTCTATCTTAGGGGTTGGCCCTAAGGTAAAGGATTCTATTGAATACCCCTTCAAGTAGGAGACCTGGTTGGGAGGCACTCATGTTGGGTTACACGTTAGAGTTCAAGGTACGACCACTGCATCAGGGGTATGTGAGTGCTACTACTTTGTAACTAGCTTTGTCTTCTGAATAATGGATATCTTGGGTTTGGTTGCCTCGGAGTGGTTTTTCTCTTAATTGACTTTCCACTTCTTCACCAAAATATTTGTCTCCTTTATTTCCGCATTTAATATTTTGTTGCACACTGTTCACACACACTTGTATAAATTATAAGTCTCTTTATTTTTCAATTGCTATCAGAGCAGGTACACTCTGTTTATGATTTATTTCCTGAGTGTGATCCTCATCTCTTGTGACTTCTATTTTTTGATTACTCCTTTTATCATGGATTTCTCGTAGTTGTCTGAGGAAAATTATGATATTAAGCTCTCCAAAGTTTTTGCTAAAATAGATAAAATTGTTTCTTCAAAAGAGCTCAAAAAGGTGAAGCAAGAAAAAGAGTCTTTGATTGTTCAGTTATTTGAATTACATGTTTTGATTGACTCTTTGAGATATGAGAATACCATGTTATTTGACATCATTAATACACTTGAGAATAAATTAAAGGAATCTTAAAATCTCTTGAAAAAAATTCTCAAGTGATAATTTGAAAAGCATGCTGTGTATTCATTTAGATATTTCGAACCAGCCTGGTTTTACTGCTGATTTAAGTACTTCTACTTCACATGCTTCTGATTCTGAATTAGACTCTGTTGATATTAAGCCTGTGATAGTAGATGCAGCTTGTTCTGAAAATTCTTGCTTAAATAAACATGTGATGCCAAAATCCAAGGAATCAAGAACACGAGGTAAGTTTGTTCCTACTTGTCATAATTGTGGGAAAATTGGTCATATTAGGCCAAATTGAAGATTCTCTGAGGAAAGGTAAAATTGAAGATTCTTCCTCATCCAAATATGTCCCTCTTCATAGGAGACATATAAAAGGTATGGGCAATATTATGTGTAAGAATGCTAACCATATTACTGCAAAAAAGGTCAAGCAGCATTCAAACAAAAGAAGCTTGCCCACCTGTCATCACTGCGGCATCACCGATCACATCCGACCGAAATGTCCACAGCTCCAGGCTCAGAAGTCGAAGGTTCAGAAGAAGCTGCCAACAAGAGCTGCATTAGGCACTCTACCTCCTACGACTCTTCAGGCTCCACGGCATCAGCAGAAGTTTGTTCCTGCCAATCAGAGTGGTAAACCAAAGAAGAATAAATCAAGGCACTACAAGAGAAAGCCGCAGAAACCCAAAGGATTGATGAGCCTAATACAAGGTAGGCTAAGGAGTATGACCAACATGGACATGACCCGCAAACCATCTCCACGGGTCAAGTAGGTATGGGTCAAGAATGATGAGACCATTCACCCTTTGAGGGGGAGTGGACTCACCTAGTAAAGGTGAAGTCTCACCATGCCTAGGATTTCGGTTCCTAAATCCTAGTGCATATCAGGTATGTTTGCATTGCATTGTTTTTCATGTCATAGATTATTCAAGCTTTGCATTCTGTTTGAGGAACCGTTTATTTTATCCCCCATATTTTCTCTTGTTATCCTGAGAAACTTTTGCAGATATTTTTTTGGGGATGACAGTTAAAAGCACGTCGGGCGGCTGCTTTTCTGTTTTGGTATTTCTAAACCTCTCTCCATGAGGACAGGTTTGGTTTTACCTTACATGCTGGGACCAGATGTTATTTCCTTTTCCATAAGCATGTTCTTGTTGTTTTTCTGTCTCATTTTTTTTCAACAAACAAAATATATATATATTGGGGGAAAAGATGCGGAATTTTATTTTTTTTCTCTTGATAGCTTGTCAGATATTGCATGTGTTTTTGCCTGATATCTCAGTTCATTGTGCAATGATTAAATATGCTTATATATGATTGAGAGTTTATGCATGATATCTGCTAAGTTTTCCTGTTGCATCTTAATGATAGATAGTTACTTTCCTCATGCGATTAATGTGAGCTATCCAAGGCTCCCCTATGGTACATCATTTTCCTCTCTGACTTCTTGTGTTAGTATTTTGGCCTCATTTTGTGTTTGGACAAAATCACTTATGTGTAAAGATGTTGTAAACAGGGATTCCACTTGTCAGAGCATTTTCAGAAGACTCTGCACTGCGAAAAAGATAGAAGATTTCAGTTTCCCTGTCAGCCGTCCGGACGACGTGTCATCTCGTCCAGACGCCCATCTGTCCACTGTTCCATCCGTCTGGACGACGTGTTCATCCCGACCGGACGCCAGACAGACCAGCATCATCCATCCGGACGACGTGTCTCTCCGTCCGGACCCTCCACTTTGTCTAGAAGGTTCTATCCAGCTTGCATCCGTCCGGACGTTTCAGTAGCACGTCCGGACGCCTCTCAGTACTCGAATAGTCTCAGTTTCTTTCGAAGTTCCAATAAAGGGAAGACCGATCAACCGTCCGGACAATTTGATATCCAGTCCGGACGCGCTTCTCCTTAAGGCAAGAATCGCAATTCAAATATCACGGTCTGGACATCTGACAGCTGTGGTCTAGACACGCGTTCATCAAAGAAGAAAAATTGCCAATTCGACTTCAACCGTCCGGATGACTGCCTTTCATGGTCCGGAGGCACGCATAGCAGATATGGAAATTGCGTGTTGAAGAATTGCCATCCGAACGTTCATCTTCCTTGGTCTGGACGCGCTAAGCCTTATATGGAAATTACTTGCAGCGGACATGCGACCGTCCGGACGCAGGTTTTAAACAGGAAATATTTTCAGCGAAATTTTCAAAAAATCCTGTCGCATAGTTGTCCGTCTGGACGGCCCAAGTTCACTGTCCGGACGGCGTCCGTACATATTATAGCAGTCGCCCATTCTGCACCTTAGTCTATAAATAGAGGCCCCTGGGCATTGAGAACTGTAAGAATTCGGTATTGAATTCCACAAGAACTCAGAGAAGTTCAAGAGCCCTCTGAAGCCGTTTCAAGTGTGCTGCGCTACAACTGAAGTTTATCTTAGAGGTCGGCTCTAAGGTAAGGAATTCCATTGAAGACCCCTTCAGGTAGGAGACCTGGTTGGGAAGCGTTCGTGTTGGGTTACACGTCAGAGAGCAAGGTACGACCACTGCATCGGTACGACCACTGCATCGGTACATGTGAGTGTTACTATCTTTTATCTAGCTTCGTCTTCTGAATAGTGGAATTCCTGGGTTTGGCTGCCCCGGAGTGGTTTTTCTCTTAATGGAGTTTCCACTTCGTCAACAAAAACTATGTACCTTTTATTTTCCGATGCGCTTGATTTTTGTTGACACATGTTGCACACACTTTCTTTTAGAAGTCAATTTCAATTTTCATCTTGCTTCTAGAAACTCTAATGAGAGGGATGTTTTTGATTTAGATAGTCAAATTGACCACATGCTAGTTGAACCTAGAGCCTAAAAATTCTAACATTCTCTCTAGGTTGCATCACCAACTAGAATCAAGCAGTAACTCTTCAGTTTTCTGTGCTATATGCTTATATTCATTGCTTCTGTTCTGAAATAAGCCTTGTCCTTCATGGTGCAAGTAAAATTTTACCTTGTCCTTCATGGTACAAGTAAAACAATTAGGTGCTGCATCTTAGGGAGAGTGTATCAAATGAGGGTGGCTAGGCCCTAGCAAGATAAGGTTTGACTTTTGACTGATCTTTCATTGATTTTCTCTCTTGTCTAGAAAATCTAGTTGCTTTTTGTCATATCAGTTAAATTCATACCTTTTGGAAAAGTCTTCACACACACACACGCATTGCATGAGTTGAGTAATCTATTTAAAATTTCTATCTGCAGGGAAATTTGTGCTTATTGAATACTTAACTCTCATTTATATCTTTGCATATTTTTGCAATGCTATTTGACTGTTTTATCAGTTGATTATACATGCGTGTTCTGAAGCTAACTACTTCAGGGAAAAATATTTTTCTGCAAATTTTTCTTCAGTTTCAGATTTTCTGTGTGAAGTGTCCGGACGGACCTATTCTTATGTCCGGACGAATGCAGTCTTGCCATATGCTGACCTAGCAGTTACCATCCGGACGGTTAAGTGACACGTCCGGACGGGATCTCTATAGGTTTAAGACTTGCGTCTCTTTCTCTGCCATACACATATCTTTCCATTTTTATTGATTTATCATGGCATGTTGTGTTTTTTTCTTGTGATTTTCTCCCGAGATTTTGGCATTTTTTGCACATCTCTTCTCATCCCATGATCTTCATTGTGTCTTCCGTTATTCTTTTAAGTTTTTGTGCTTTTAGAATATTAGAATATTTGTTAGGATATTTTCTTGAGATAGTGCGTATGAAAATCCTATTCTATCTATGTTTTGGGTTGATATTGATATATTTGGGTCATTTGGATTGCTATCTTTGCTTTTGTAATACTTGGGCATCCAATTGACAGCAGTCATAATACCACTTTCTTTTTGGGACTAACAAGATCTAATATTTCTTTGTGGTCTTATTTTTGGAAATATTTATGTTTAAATCTATTAGTTTTATTGGCCTCATTCTGTGTATGGACAAAAACACTTGTATGTAAAAGATGCTGTAAACAGGGATTCCACTATTCAGAGTGATGTCAGAAGATTCCGCCTACAAGTCAGAAGAATTCAAGTTCCCAGTCAGCTGTCCGGACGATCGAGCCATCCCGTCTGGACGCCCATTTGTCAACCGTTCAAACCGTCCGGACCCTATACTGTATCGAGAAGCTTCTATACTAGCTTACATACGTCCGGACGTCTGAGCAGCCCGTCCGGACAACCTTCAGTGATCGACCAGCTTCAAATTCTTTCCAAGTTCAGAATAAGGGAAGATCGATACATCCGTCCGGACGATGTTGGTATCCCGTCCGGATGCGTGTCTCCGTAAGGCAAGAATCGCAATTCAAATATATCGGTCCGGACGTCAGTCAGCCTTGGTTCGGACGCGCGTACAACTAATATGGAAATTGCCGATTCGACTTCAACCATCCGGACGCCTGCTCTTCATGGTCCGGACGCGCGAAGCCTTATATGGACATGCTACCGTCCGGACATCAGTGTCTCACCGTCCGGACGCGGCTCTTAAACATGAAAGATTTTCAGCGAAATTTTTGGAAAATCCTGTCGCACAGTTGTCCGTCCGGACAGCTCAGGTTCACCGTCTGGACGGCATCTGTACATATTACAGCAGTCGCCCATTCTGCACCTCAGCCTATAAATAGAGGCCCCTGGGCATTGAGAACTGCAAGAATTCGGTATTGAATTCCACAAGAGCTTAGAGAAGTTCAAAATCCCTCTGAAGCCGTCACAAGTGTGCTGCGCTACATTTGAAGTCTATCTTAGGGGTTGGCCCTAATGTAAAGGATTCCATTGAAAACCCCTTCAAGTAGGAGACCTGGTTGGGAAGCATTCGTGTTGGGTTACACGTCAGAGAGCAATGTACGACCACTGCATCGGGTTAATGTGAGTGTTACTATCTTGTAACTAGCTTTGTCTTCTGAATAGTGGAATTCCTGGGTTTGGCTACCCCGAAGTGATTTTTCTCTTGATTGAGTTTCCACTTCGTCAACAAAAATCTGTGTGCTGTTTACTTTTCGCATTGTTATTTTTGTTGTACACTTTACACACACTTGTCTTATTTTAGAAGTCAATTTCGATTTTCAAAATCTTTTCAGGAATATGTCGTCCAGCTGCTCCCAGCACAATATCAGATAGATGGATGCTTTGGAAAATTGACCGTTGTTGAAGTCGGTTGTTCAAATTCCAAAGGTCTCAGGATTAAGAAGAGCTTTTTCCCCTAGCTCATACAGAGCCTTCCCTAGCATTCCCTCGGATCTTTATCAGTTAGAGGTTCAGTGCTGAATCTCCTCATTTATGTTGTAGACCAGTTGCTTAGAGGATGTCAATCTGTGGATAACCAGTACAAATCCAGCTTTTTATACGGATTTCTCTCCGTTACTTGATTTCAGTGGATCAGCAGGATTTGATACTTAGAGGATTTCTATTCCTCTCTTTTGGGCCACTAACAGACTCTTCTTTATTTTCCTATTGTTTTGGATTTTAGAACGTTTTTGTCTGTGGATATTTTATTACTCTGTTTACCCTGGTCCTTCTGAGACCTTTAGGGGGAGTAATTTTTGGTGTGTTTCCTTTTTATTACTCTGTTTTACCCTTTGTCCCTTTGTGACAAAAAGGGGGAGTAATTTTTGATTTGGACCGGGATTGTATTTTTAAACTGGTCAAGTGATTTTTGTCCCAAAATGGCCAAATAGGAGTTTGTTGGTTTGTAATTGGCCACATTCTGTTCGACAAAATCACTTCTTTGTAAAGATGCTTTTTAACAGGGATTCCACTATTCAGAAGTACTTCCAGAATATTCTGCACAGTTTGCAAGTCAGAAAATTCGGTTCCCTGTCAGCCTTCCAGACGATGTGTCATACCGTCCGGACGCCCATCTGTCCAAAGTGTCAGCCGTTGACGGCGTGTCATACCAACCGAACGCCCATCTACAAAGCATCATCCGTCTAGACGACAAGAACTTTCTGTCTTGACCTTCCCCTGTGTCGAGAAGTTTTGAATTGCTCCAGCTTGCATCCGTCCGGACGTTTCAGCAGCACGTCCGGACAACTCTCAGTGTTCGACTAAGCTTCAGAATTTCTTTCCAAAACACAGATATGGGAAGATCGCTGTAACCGTCCGGTTGAAGTGGATTCCCGTCCGGTTGCGCTTATCCATAAGGCAAGTATCACATTCAAAATCCAGACGTCCAGACGCCAGTCAGCTTGGTCCGGAGGCGCGTGCATCAGATATGGAAATTGCGTTAATCAAATCAACCGTCCGAAAGATCATCCCCCTAGTCCGGACGCGCGAAGCTTTTATATGGAAATTACTTGCAGCGGAAGTGCGACCGTTCAGACGACAGGGCACCACCGTCCGGATGCAGCTCAGAAACAGGAAAGAATTTCGGCAAATTTCTCGGGAAGTCGATCGCACAGTTGTCCGTCATGATAGCCCATGACTACCATCCGGACGGGGCCTAGTTTTTATCAAGCCAGACGCTCATTTGAACCGTCAGCCTATAAATAGATGTCCCTAGGCTTGAGAACAGTAAGAATTCGGTATTGAATTCCATTAGTGCTTAGAGAGCTATATTGTGAGATTATTGAGTTGAGTTGATCTCTCTGAAGCCATTGATGTGTGTGCTGTTGTTGCGCTTAGTCTGAAGTGTATCTTAGGGGTTGGCCCTAAGGTAAAGGATTCCATTGAAGACCCCTTCAGGTAGGAGACTTGGTTGGGAGGCGTTCTTGTTGGGTTACGCGTTAGAGTTCAAGGTACGACCACTGCATTAGGGGTATGTGAGTGCTACTACTTTGTAACTAGCTTTGTCTTCAGAATAGTGGATATCATGGGTTTGGCTGCCCCGGAGTGGTTTTTCTCTTAATTAAGTTTTCACTTCGTCAACAAAATATTCGTCTCCTTTAATTCCTACTTTAATATTTTGTTGCATACTGTTCACACACACTTGTATAAATTAGAAGTCTCTCTATTTTCAATTGGTTTTCTTAAGCTTATAAATAGAGGTCTCTAGGCATGTATTATTTACAGAACTCGGTAGTGAATTCTTTTGTACTAAGAGGGGGTATTTAGGCAAAGATTGTGATATGTGCTAGCTCTCTTAGGGTGGTTTGGTGTGTGATTTGATCATGTGAAGTCTAGCTTAGGGAGGAGCCCTAAGCTAAAGGAATCCATTTAAGACCCCTTCTGGTAGGAGACCTGGTTGGGAAGCGTTCGTGTATAGGTTCACGCCAGAGTGCAAGGTACGATCATTGCATCAGAGGTATGTGAGTGTTACTGCTTTGTTACTAGTTTTGTCTTCTAAATAGTGGAATTCCTAGGTTTGGCTGCCCCGAAGTGGTTTTTCTTTTAATTGAGTTTCCATTTCATTAACAAAATATTTGTCTTCTTTAAATTCTGGATTTAGATATTTTGTTGCAGACTTATTCACACAGGCACACACACGATAGATTAGGAGTCTTATTATTTTTCAATAAGCATAAACTAATGACAAGTAAAATGAAAATAAAGGTAGAAGGGGAAGTATAGGGAATTGATTTTATTCAAACCTCATACAAATGGCGGATTGTGTCTAACAAGGATTCTCATTATATTCATTATATGAGCACATAATGGTTGTCAACCATATGACGACCTCAACACGAAAATATTTTTGTTAAGAGATAATGATAACTCATCTTAGTTTCGCACTAATCATCCACCTAACATCTAATTGTCAAACGATTTGTGTTCCCAAGCAAGGCCTATAAAATCTCCTAATAAGCATACATATTTCAAGGAAAAAGAATAAGTCATCTTAGTTTCGCAATAATCTTCCACCGATGCTACACTACACAATGATGTGGATTGATTCATGTTCCCTAGCATGGCTTATCAAAGTCACATGAACTTATGTCAAAAAGAATCATTGCATAGCCATCATTTCAACAATCACAGAAAATGAAAGCGTTTGAATTCATTCAAGACAAAAAACATTCTTATAGACAAGATAAACATTTCTTCATGAATGAATATCAGCATTAACAACGGTTTACAAATGTTTTGCAATTGCATTCCTCTAGGCTATACAATCATTATACATATGCAGAAAATCCTAAGAGAAACACAATCCAACCATGGCACTTGGAAAGAATTACATCAAAACCCTACAAAAGGTTTAGTTACTCTCATGAAGGATTTGGGAATCTCTATTGAAGAAGAGAAAACCTTTTCCTAGAGTTTAATTGAGCTAAGGGTCGTGCTTCTACCTTGTTAGTATTTTTATTGGCTACATTCTAGATATAACAGAAACATTTTATGTATTGGTTGCGTTTTAATAGGATGGTCGGTTTTCAATTGAGAATCTTCATCTATTCAGACAATGATCAAATCAAAGACAACAACTGATCACAAGGTTCTTAAAGATGTCCATGAAGAGTCCTTGCAAAATTCAAGACAAAAACAACCGGTTCCTGTGCAACTGTCCGGACAGGCCTTTGAAGGCGTCCAAACGCTCCTCACTATCCAGCAAATAACGATGAAAATGTCCAGACGTCAGAGCAACACCGTCCAGACTCCAGGTCAATCAGTATTCAACAAGGAGTTGGATTTAAGAAGTCAACACTGTTTGGGAAGTCTCTGCAAGCCGTCTGGACGACGTGGCAACACATCCAGACAATGTCCAGTATTTTAGAATATTTCAAAGTTCCGTTCGAACGCAGAAAGGATTTTAGCGAAGACCGTCTGGACGCTCGGTCAAGCCGTCTGGACGTGAACCCGATAAAGATAGAATTACGCTATTTTTGAAAGGATATCGCAGAAAACCGTTCGGACGTGGCTATCCAGAAGCTCGCCAGCCAGAGTCCAAATCTCAGCAGTTTTTGAGGTCTCTTTAAGCCTATAAATAGGGGGCTCTAGGATAGTGTTTTGTACATAATTCGACAATGAATTTCCAGAGTGCTTTGAGAGGGTGTTTAGGGAGAATCGAAGATCTTCTAGTTCTCAAGCCGTTGCCGGTATGTGCTCAATTGTTTGTGTGAAGTCTATCTTAGGAGTCGACCCTAAGGTAAAGGAATCCATCAAAAATCCCTTCAGGTGGAAGATCTAGTTGGAAAGCGTTCGTGTTGGGTTACACGTCAGAGTTAGAGGTATGACTACTGCATAGGGTTATGTGAGTACGAGTGTCTTGTAACTAGATTTGTTTTTGGATAGTGGATTTCCTGGGTTTAGCTGCCCCATAGTGGTTTTTCTCTTCACAGAGTTTTCACTTCGTAACAAATATCTTGTCTTATTTAAATTCTGCATTTAAGATATTTGTTTGCACACAAACACACACACACACTTGGTTGAATTAGACGTCAATAATTATTATCATACCTTTTGTGAGAACACTTAGAATATTGAAAACAAGCTATAAAATGAACTAAAAAATCTATATCCTCTCTAATTCTCAGATGGGTCTCTTTTATAGAGAAAGAGAGTAGGAATCATCAATACAAGATAAGGAAAGTGAGTCAAGTTGGTTGGGGATATCTCTAAAGTGATAAGTTGGCACCTACAATCACCTACCAAGCTGCAATCTTTGATTAATTTATCAACTTTCCATCATTTGCTGTCTACAAATAATTTGACGTTCTAGAAGAACCGAGGGCGATCGATCCACAGCTTTTGGCGATCGATCGATAGTGGCGATCGATCCACATATTCTGGCACTCAATCGCCTTTAGTTCTACAGTGATCTAGCACCAGTGTTGGGGCTTGATCCACTTGATACTCTTCAGCTTTCCATGACGCATCTTAAGCCTAATTTCAATGGTTTTGCTTGTGTTTTCCATTAGGACCTAAAATAAGATAAAACACTAAAACACAACAAAATATTATATTACAACACAAACTAAGGTTTAACATATGTGAATTAAGGGTCTTGAATGTGTAACATTCAACGCTTAACACTTTTATTCAGCTTGATACTTCAACCACAGTTGTTCGAGAGGATAAAGGTTGTTCTAGAGGATGAACCGAAGTGTGAGAAAATCAAAAAATAGATAGAGGAGAGAAGATGACTGATAAGTGTTGAATGTTGCACATTCAAGCCCTTTAACTTGCATATGTTAATTCCTTAGGATTGTTATTTGTTTGACTTTGTGTTGTTTTATTGTTTTTCAGGTTTTAAATAAACATGCAATTAATACCATTGATTTTGGGGCTTAAAGCACACTTTGAGAAGACCCAGAAGATATGGTTAAGCTTAGCCAATCATAATAGAAGACCTATATGATGTGGTTAAGTTTAATCAAATCAAGGGAATAATTAAATCGGAATTTCTCCATCAAGAGTCAAAATCAGATTGGATTCAAATTTAGACTTTGCACATGTCTTAGTGTTTTAATCATAATCTTGATGTCGTTGGAAAGCTAATAAAAAATAAAACAAATATGTCAGAAATAGCTTTTTCTTAATTCAGACGTTTACTATGCCAAAATCGCCCAGCAATAAAAGACAGCAGATCTGGACGAATTTGGAATCATTTTCCTACTTGGATTGAATTTTCAATCTCCTACTTGGACTAAGAGACTATGTTCTGATTTTTCTTTGATTTCTAAGGCTTCTAGGCCTCTTCTAACCTCTATAAATAGGCCTCTAAACATTGAAGAAAGACACACTGCTACCTAGAGCAAATTCAGAGAAAGACTTCTTGAAGACTTGACGAGTTGAAGAGAAATAATCATGGCAGGAGGCCATAGCAACAACATCATGAGTGGCTAAAAACCTTTGTGAAAATAATTATTGACTTCTAATTCAAAACCAAGTGTGCATGTTTGTGTGCAAACAAATATCTTAAATGCAGAATTTAAATTAGACAAGATATTCGTTACGAAGTGGAAACTCTATGAAAGGAAAAAACCACTCTGGGGCAGCTGATAAGCATCGAATGTTACGCATTCAAGCCCCTTAACTTATATATGTTAATTCCTTAGCATTGTTATTTGTTTGATTTTGTGATGTTTTCAGGTTTTCAGGTTTTAAATAAAGATGCAATTAATTCCATTAATTTTGGGCTTAAAGCACACTTTGAGAAGACCTAGAAGATATGTTTAAGCTTAACCAATCATAATAGAATACCTATATGATGTGGTTAAGTTTAATCAAAATTGGATTGGATTCAAACTTGGATTCTGCATATGTCTCAGTGTTTGGATCATAACTTTTGTGTCAGCTATCAGATTGCAATGAAATTGGTGGGGTTTTAAAGATAATAAAAAATTTAACAAATATGTCAGAAATAACTATTTCCAAATTCGGACGTTTAATATGCCAAAATCGCCCTGAAATAAAAGACCGCAATTCTGGACGAATTTGGAATCCTTTTCCTACTTGGATTGAAGTTTCAATCTCCTACTTGGACAAGAAGACTCAAGAGACAATTTTTATGGAATTCCAAGAGCTTCTAAGCCTCTCCTAATCTTTATAAATATGTCTCTAAACATTGAAGAAAGACACATTGCTAGCTAGAGCAAATTTAGAGAAAAACTTCTTGAAGGCTTGAAGAGTTGAAGAGAAGAGGCCATTGCAGCAACGTCATGAGCGGCTAAAAACCTTTGTAGGGTATTGATGTTGCCCTATCCAAGCACGATGGTTTGATTGTATTTTAATTTAGAGAATTTTAGTCTATGCATGTTGGTTGTATAATTATGAGAATTGCTACAATTTGATATTGTTCTTCATCTTTTAATGCAGTTGTTCTTCAATTCATAATCAATATTGGTAGAATTCTTCTCTTGTCTTAGAAAGCTTTTTACCTTTATTGAACTCAAATCATTCTTATTTTCTGTGATTATGAGAATGATGATTATACAACGGGTTTAATTGACATATGATCAAGAGGATTAGATAGGCCATGCCTAGGGAAGACGGATCGTACTACACCCTAGTTTAGTGTAATTTAGGTAGACGATTCGTGCCAACTGAAGATGGGTTATACTTTTCCATTGATTGTATGTATCCTATTAAAGACGTAGCTAATCCATGCCTAGGGAAGATAGGTCGTACCGTATCTTAGTGGTTAGGTGGACGGTCCGTGCCAACCGAAGATGGATTATACTTATTCTTTAATATGGTAACTTCTTGTTTATTTATAGCATGCATAGAATGAATTTCTCTAATTAAATATGATTAACCATTGATGTGCGGATAGCGGTGAAGTCAATACTCTACTCTCTCTCTCTCTTATATTTCAATTCTCTTTTACGTTTATTTTATGCACTTTAGTTAATTACAAATTCAACAATCTTTTCTTTAGTTATTTTTAATCTTTACAAACTTGATAGCAATACCCCTGCAGTCCTTGAGGTTCAACACCCTCTCTATAGCCTTATCCTACAAGGATTCGTCCTATTGCGAGTGATAATTATTATTATTGATATATTTTGGTAAACAAAAAAGACCACATCAATTTTTGGCGCCGTTGCCGGGGATTGCTTAACGGTTGCGTTATTAAGTTTCAAAGATTAAATCTAGCTTCATTATTTTCTATTTCTTTTTATTTTTAATTTTGATTTTCGTTTCTAATTTTGCTTTTAGTTTTTCTTTTCCTTTTCCCTCTCAGTTTTCCTTGCTGACCGCCATCATCATCTACAGCAGCTAAATTCCAGCATTCCTACGGGCCGTTTGTGAGCTTTTATTATGTTTTTATCTTTATTTTGTTTTGTTGTATGCTGGGTCGTCATTGTTTATCATTGCTTTTAATTTCTTGCGACCCCGACATTGAACGCACTCTTAGACAACTTAGATCCGAAAGGAACTCTAATTTGCTAGGAGAACGCACCATTGAGACTATGGGTGACGATAACCCTATGGCTTTGAGAGATCATTATCTCCCTACCACATACACTTCTCCCACATGTCTTAGGCTGCCAGATGTGACGGCAGCCCACTTGACCGGTTTGGAAATACATTCCTGGTCTAAAAACCAAAAAATACTCCCCCTTTTTGTCACACGATGACAAAGGGTAAACAGAGTAAGAATTAAGACCAAACAAAAACAAAATTAAGAGAAAAGAACTCTTAGGTCTTCAACGAGAAATCAGCACACACATGAATCTAAACCTATGAAAACAGTCAGATAGCTAGTAAAAAATATGCAAGCATATGTAGAAAAGAGTTAAATAATCTATGAGCAAAAATTTTCTATAGACAGAACTTTTTCAACAAGTATATTTTGCCTGACGCTCATTTGAGCCCCCAGCCTATAAATAGAGGTCCCTGGGCACTCAGAACTACAAGAATTTGGTATTGAATTCCACAACTGCTCAGAGACGTGATATTTCCTCTGAAGCCCTTTTCAAGTGTGCTGTTGCTGTGCTACAACTGAAGTCTATCTTAGAGGTCTGCTCTAAGATAAAGGATTCCATTGAAGACCCCTTCAGGTAGGAGAACCTGGTTGGGAAGCGTTCGTGTTGGGTTACACATCAGAGATCAAGATACGACCACTGCATCTGGTATATGTGAGTGTTACTGTCTTGTATCTAGCTATGTCTTCTGAATAGTGGAATTCCTGGGTTTGGCTGCCCCGGAGTGGTTTTTCTCTTAATTAAGTTTCCACTTCGTCAACAAAAATCTGTGTGTCATTTATTTTCCGCAGTGCTTTAATTTTTGTTGACACTTTTGCACACACTTTATTTTTAGAAGTCAATTTCATTTTTCAATTGGTATTAGAGCTTGGTACACTCTGAGAAGATTAATTTCTTGAGGGCTATTTTGACTTCTATTTTGTCTATGTTGAGTATGGATAAAATTGCTTCTATTTCACATGATATCTCTGTTCATAAGACCATGTTCATTAAACCTATCATGTCTCATACTCAATCTGTTTGTGAGGGTAAAGGGGATAAACAATCTATACCTACTTGTCATCACTGTGGTATTGTTGGTCATATTCGTCCAAACCGTTTCCAAATTAGGTCTCAGAAACTGTGGAAGAAAACCCTTATCCCTAAGAAAGATGAACCAGGTTTGAAGAACAAGTTAAAATGTTAAGTGATCAAGTTAAACTCATTAGTGAGAAGTTAGCATACCTCACCCCTAATGAGCAAAGATCTGTCCTGGTTAATAATCAAAAAACTTCCAAACAAGTCTGGGTCAAAAAGGAAGATAATATGTGTTTAGTTTCTCATACTGCACTGAAAATTCTTGATACTTGTTTGTGGTATTTGGATAGTGGTTGTTCTAAACACATGACAGGTGATAAGACTTTGCTAAAAGAAGTTCAGATGGGCAAAGGTGGGCGAATCACCTATGGAGATGGGAGTCAATCCAGAGTCATTGGTAAAGGGATCATCGACATTCTAGGCCTTGAAACATCTCAAGAAGCTCTGTATGTAGAAGGGATCAAGGTAAATCTCCTCAGCATCAGCCAGTTTTGTGATAATGACTTGGTGGTTCAATTCTCCAAGAAGGAATGCAATATATTTGACAGCAGTGGCAGGTGGCTCATGGGAGGAGAAAGAACTGCTGACAATTGTTACGGCCTTCCTGGTTTGACTGCAGATCCTCAGATTTTCTGCAACAAAGGAACCATAGATGACAGTGAACTATGGCACCAGAGGTTAGGGCATCTCAATTTCTCCGATATGTTGAAAATTCCAGGCAAAGATGTTGTTAAAGGCCTGCCCAAAATGGAAAAGACTGGTAAAGGAATCTGTAGTCCTTGTCAACTAGGGAAACGGACTTGAGCAGCCCATAAGAAGACCTCAGGTATTCTAACTTCCAAAAACTTGGAATTACTGCACATGGATCTCATGCGTCCCACTAGAACTGCTAGTCTAGATGGGAAAAGATATATTCTGGTTATTGTTGATGACTTCTCTCGATATACATGGGCTATTCCTATTGGGGAAAAATCTGATGCTTTTGATACAGCTCAACATTTGTTCAAGAAGATTCAGGTTGAGCAAAATTGCCAGATTATGAGAATCTGCACTGATCATGGAAGAGAATTTGAAAATTCCAAGTTCGAAGAATTCTGTCGCTCATATGGAATCAAGTAGGAATTTTCTTCTCCTATCACTCCTCAGCAGAATGGAGTTGTTGAAAGGAAGAACAGGGTAACTCAGGAGATGGCTAGTGTCATGATCCACTCAAAAAATCTTGCTTAACACTTATGGGGAGAAGCTGTAAACACTGCCTGTCATATCATCAACAGGGTCTACCTTAGGCCTGAAACAAACAAGACTCCCTACGAAATGTGGCGAGGTAAGAAACCCACAGTGAAGTATTTTAAAACTTTTGGAAGTAAATGTTATATACTTCGTGACAGGGAAAATCTGGGGAAATTTGATACCAAGAGTGATGAAGGTATATTCTTGGGATATTCCACAAACAGTCGTGCATACAGAGTCTTCAACAAAAGAACAGAGACTGTGATGGAATCGATAAATGTAGTTGTTGATGATGATGAAGTTCAGAGACCTATCAGCAGGGAGGAAAAACAGCTTGATTTAGCTGAGCCTTCAGAAGCCCCAACTGATATCATTAATCCTTCTTCAAAGGAGTCTCCAGATGAATCTCCTTCTTCTCCCACAACTTCGGATACCACTCCCACTACTTCCGAAGATGAGGATACTCCTGCTAATCCTCCTAAGCGATCATGGGTGAAGCATAATCATCCTCCTCAGCAGCTGCTTGGGAACATAGATGAAGGGCGTAGGCTGAGAAGCAGAGTCATTCAGCCCACCAGTGAAGTAGCCAATCAAGTCTCTTACAGCTGCTATCTAGCTCAGACAGAACCCAAGAAAGTTGATGAAGCCCTATAGGATGAAGGCTGGGTCTCTACAATGCATGATGAGCTCCATCAGTTCACAAGAAATGATGTCTGGACCTTGGTTCCTCGTCCTGCAGAACAAAATATTATTTGTACCAAGTGGATCTTCAAGAATAAAACAGATGAACATGGTACTGTGGTTTGAATAAAGCCCGTCTTGTTGCACAAGGATATACTCAGATAGAGGGAGTAGACTTTGATGAAACATTTGCCCCTGTTGCCAGGTTAGAGTCTATCAGAATTCTTCTCTCTATTGCTTGTCATCTTGACTTCAAGTTATATCAGATGGATGTAAAGAGTGCCTTTTTAAATGGAGTTCTGCAAGAAGAAGTTTATGTAGAACAGCCAATGGGTTTTCAAGGCCCTCATCATCCCCATCATGTGTACAAGCTGAAAAGGGCACTATATGGGCTTAAGCAGGCTCCTCGGGCATGGTATGAGCGTCTCACCACTTATCTCCTGGCCAAGGGATTCACAGGGGGACAAGCTGATCGAACTCTGGTTATCAGGCAACAAGGTACTCACAAACTCATCGCTCAAATTTATGTTGATGACATTATTTTTGGAGCTACTTTAGACTCTCTTGCCCATGAGTTCTCTGAGGAAATGAACCAGGAATTTGAGATGAGCATGATTGGTGAGCTGAACTACTTCATTGGCCTTCAAGTTAAGCAAACTGTTGAAGGCATCTTCATTTCTCAGTCTAAGTATGCTAGGGATCTGGTCAAACGATTTGGGTTGGATGGAAAAAGTCGTGCTCGCACTCCCATGAGCACCAGTGTCAAGATCAGTAGTGATCTTGCAGGCAAATCTGTTGATCCATCTCTTTACAGGAGTATGATAGGGAGCCTCCTATATCTTACAGCCAGTCAGCCAGACATTGCTTTCAGTGTGTGTGTTTGTGCTCGTTTCCAAGCAAATCCTAAGGAATCTCACCTCACTGCAGTCTAGCGTATCATTAGGTATGTAAATGATACCCTCTCTTATGGCATATGGTATTCTAGAGAAACAAATCTTGTTGTTGCAGGATACTCTGATGCAGATTGGGCTCGAAATGCTGATGATAGAAAAAGTACCTCTGGAGGGTGCTTCTATGTGGGGAACAATCTTGTAGCTTGGATGAGCAAGAAACAAGCGTCTATTTCTCTCTCCACTGCTGAGGCTGAGTATATTGCTGCGGGTAGTTGTTGTACCCAATTACTGTGGATGAAGACGCTGCTGGGGGACTACGGATTCTCTCAAGATACTATGATTATCAACTGTGATAATACTAGTGCTATCAATATCTCAAAGAATCCCGTTCAGCACTCTCGAACCAAGCACATCCACATCAGACATCACTTTTTACGTGATCTTGTGGAATCTGAGGTAGTTTCTCTCCAATTCATCCCCACGGAGAATCAATTGGCTAACATTCTTACCAAACCTCTAGATGGTAGCAGGTTTGGGTCTCTTCGAAAAGTCATTGGTGTGTGCGCCATATCCTAGTCATGATATTCCATGTATCCTTTGATAGCATGATGTTGAAAAAAAAGAAAAAAAAAAGGTGGGGGGTGAGTCTTCGTAGCAGGGTAAGTCTTTCACAAGGTATGTCAGCTATTTCATGTATTTTTTGTTTGTAGTTTTCTAGTCTAAAAAATGAAATTGACTTCTAAAAATAAAGTGTGTGCATAGGTGTCAACAAAAATTAAAGCATAGCGGAAAGTAAATGACACACAGATTTTTGTTGACGAAGTGGAAACTCAGTTAAGAGAAAAACCACTCTGGGGCAGCCAAACCTAGGAATTCCACTATTCAGAAGACATAGCTAGATACAAGACAGTAACACTCACATGAACTGATGCAGTGGTCGTATCTCTGACATGTAACCCAACACGAACGCTTCGCAACCCGGTTCTCCTACCTGAAGGGATCTTCAATGGAACTCCTTACCTTAGAGCCGACCTCTAAGATAGACTTCGGTTTATAGCACATCACACTTGTAAAACGGCTTCGAGGGATTGATGACTTCTCTGAGCTCTAATGGAATTCACACAAAATTCTTGCAATTCTCAGTGCCTAGGGGCCTCTATTTATAGGCTGGGGCCTTAAATGAGCGTCAGGAAAAATATACCTGGGCGCCGTCCAGACGGTGGACATGGGCCGTCCGGACAGACAATTGTGCGACAAGATTTTCAGAAAATTTCACAGGGAAATCTTTACTGTTTAAGGGCCTCGTCCGGACGGTATGGCACATTGTCCGGACGGTCCCACGTCCGCAACAAGTAATTTCCTTATAAGGATCTAGAGCGTCCAGACCATGGGGGACGAGCGCCGGACGGCTATTCTTCAACACGCAATTTCCATATCTGTAATGCGCCCGTCTGGACCATAATAGGCAGTCGTCCGAACGGTTAAAGTCGAATTGGCAATTCCGTTCTTTGATGCACGTGCGTCCGGACCACAGCTGTCAAACGTCCGGACAATCATTTTTGAATTGCGATTCTTACCTTAAGGAGACGCGCGTCCGAATAGGATACCACATCGTCCGGACACTTGATTGATCTTCCCTTTCTTGGAACTTGAAAAGAAATCAGAAACTGATCGAGTACTTGGAGGCGTCCCGACGTGATGCTGAATCGTCCGGACGGATGCAAGCTGGCACAGAAACTTCTCGATACAGTATGGGGTCCGAACAGAATGAACACTTCATCCGGAAAATGATGCTGGTCTGTCTAGCGTCCGGACGGGATGACACGTCGTCCGGACGGATGGAACAGTGGACAGATGGGCGTCCGGACGGGAAGGCTCGATCGTCCAGACGGCTGACAGGGAACTTGAATTCTTCTGACTTGCAGACTCTGAATAGTGGAATCCCTGTTTACAGCATCTTTACACTTAAGTGATTTTGTCCAAACACAGAATGAGGCCAAAATACTAACAAACTCCCCCTTTGGCCATTCTGGGACAAAAATCACTTGATAGGTTTGGAAATACATTCTCGGTCCAAAAATAAAAATTACTCCCCCTTTCTGTCACAAAGGGACAAAGGGTAAAACAGAGTAATAAAAACTAACTATCATAAGAATTACTCCCCCTAACGGTCTTAGAAGGACCCAGGAAACAGAGTAATATATATCCAAAAGTTTTAACAAAGCAAAAAAAATTGTCTCAAAATAACAAAAGACAATAAAAAGTCAACAAACACAAGAGGGAATCAAACATCCTCAGGCATGGGTAAAATCCCGTCTACATCATCCTCATCATCACTGCCACTAGGATGATGATACTTCAGGCACTCCTGAAGGTCTAGCTGAATCTACTCCACGCGCCTGTCGATGGAGTGCACAGCTAGCTGCATGGATGAGTTAGACTGCTGCATGGAACACATAGACTGCTGCATGGAGGACATAGACACCTGCATGCTGCTCATCCCTCCCTGAAGTGCAGCAAGAGCCTCCATAATCTGAGCATAATTGACCTCTGGCTCAGATGGCTGAACAATATGGGAGGATGAAGCCATATCTGGAAAGCCGACTGGCATAGCAGTAGGTGGGGGCACCTCATCATCGGAGTCATCTCTCCGCAGCTGCGCATTAGACTTCATCAATGTCTGCTTGCTGATGGGCTGCTGTATTTTCATCTTTGGTTCGCCATTGACATTGATGCCCGACTGAAGAATAATCTGAGTGAGGAGGCAGCCAAACGGAAGACCAGCAGTGCTCTCATCACGGGCCTCTAATATAACCCCCAAAATGTGCTTGCACAGGTAGAAAGGCAAGCGGAGGTGGATTGCATAGACAAACTGGGCCCGTTTCAGGATTAGATCACTGCGCCGGGCAACAGGCCAGATGTTCTGCTGAATGATCTTGGCCAGCATGCGGTGGGTGGATGACAGGGCACCAATCCGGATGGAAGTAGAGCGCTCCTCACCTTGGGGAACGGCACGGAAGAATTCCCTGAGATCATCCAGGGATGGAGGAAGCACCACCTCATTGTATGGGCTGGCCGAAATCTCGAGCACTAGGACTCGGATGATGTGACTGGTGACCTGAGGATCAACACTGATGAGATGGCCTGCAACGGAGGACTGAAGCACCAGTCCATGATCATCATTTTGCACCACCTCCAGGTTGGCGTAGAACAGCTTGACCAATCTGGTGTACACCACACAAGCACAGCTGTGGAGATATCCCCAGTTGTACGTCTGGATGATGTCAAGTATGTTGTCCAGTGGTGGCACCATGATATCAGCCCGAAGGACGTTCCGCTCAGCAATGACGGAGCGGTCCATAATTTTGGCCTGAATTGCAGCCCTATCTTCCACAAGCCTCTGACGGACCCTGCGGGGTGGATTGCCGGCAGACATGTTTCTGCAAAAGATCCAACAAGAATTTTCCAAAGAAAAATAGTCCAAAAATATTCTTGTTAGGGTAAAAAAAATTTGGCAGAATAATAGCAGTAAAAAGGACTTGTGAAAATAAATACAAAAGAATATCACAACTAAGTCCAAGAAATTTCAACATGGCAGATATATGCATCTCATATTCCAAAAATAAATAACATTCTAATAGTAAAAAGAAAACTGAAGAGATAAGGGCTAAAAAACAATACATGGAATATGAGAAAAATGCAAAAAGCCAAAAACTCACAAAAAGAGAGCTCACAAACAGCCAAAAGTGAGATTGAGTGGGGTATAGTGAGAATGCGGCGAGCAGGGGAATTTATAGCCTCTGTGGGGTCCCTGTCCGGATGGTGGGTTGATGACGTCCGGACGCTCGCTGCCTCGGAAAGGAGCAGACTGGTCGTGCGCGTCCAGACGATATACAGAGACCGTTCGGACGATGATGATAGCAAACATCCAGACTCCATCAGGTCTGTCCGGACATGTGGCCTCCATCCCCGTCCGGACTCCAAGAGAGTGCCGTCCGGACGTCAATGTAAACCATCCGGACGATCAATTTTCTCAGGTTAGTGTTAGAACACGCATGTATAATCAACTGATAACACAATCAGAAACATCTCAAAACTTAACAGAGATATAAAAGAGAGTTGAGATTTCAATTAGCACAAGTAATTTTCCTAATCATAGAAAAGTCAAATCGACAACTCAACTCAAGTAATGCGTGTGTGTGTGGAGACTGAACCGACAAGGTTTGAAAAATCATGACAAGAGCAACCGGATTTCCTAAAGAAGAGAGAGAATCCGTGACAGATTAGCTAAAAGTCAAACCTTACTGTTACTAGGGCCTAGCCATCCTCATCTGATACACTCCCCCTGAGATACAACACCGAATTGTTTTACTTGTACCATGAAGGACAAGATAAATTTTTACTTGCTCATAGAGGGCAAGGTATATTGCAAATTCAGTACAGAAGCAGTGAATAGACAATTTTAAAGCACAAAATTCATACGAATAACTGCTCAATTCTTATGGTGCTGCAAGCTAGAGGAAATGCCAGAATTTTTAGATCCTAGGTTCAACTAGCCTGTGGTCAATTTGACCATCTTATCACAAACTGAAAAATTGAATTGACTTCTAATTTAATTAACAATGTGTGTACACAAAGTGTCGACAAAATAAGCACAGCGGAAAGTAAATGACACAAAGATTTTTGTTGACGAAGTGGAAACTCAATCAAGAGAAAAACCACTCCGGGGCAGCCAAACCCACGAATTTCACTATTCAGAAGACAAAGCTAGATACAAGACAGTAACACTCACATGTACCGATGCAGTGGTCGTACCTTGATGTCTGACGTGTAACCCAACACGAACGCTTCCCAACCAGGTTCACCTACCTGAAGGGGTCTTCAATGGAACTCCTTACCTTAGAGCCGACCTCTAAGATAGACTTCAATTGTAGCACAGCAACAGCACACTTGGAAAGCGCTTCAGAGGAAATATTACGTCTCTGAGCAGTTGAGGAATTCAATACCGAATTCTTGTAGTTCTAAGTGCCCAGGGGCCTCAATTTATAAGCTTGGGGCTCAAATGAGCGTCAGGTAAAATATACCTGGGTACCGTCCGGACGGACAACTGTGAGACAAGATTTTCCGAAAATTTCGCGGGGAAATCTTTCCTGTTTAAGGACATCGTCCGGATGGGATGGCACATCGTTCAGACGGTCGCACGTCTGCTGCAAGTAATTTCCTTATCAGGCTCTCGAGCATCCAGACCATGGGGGATGAGCGTCCGGACGGCTATTCTTCAACACGCAATTTCCATATCGGTAATGCGCGCGTCCGGACCATGGTAGGCAGTCATCCGAATGGTTGAAATCGAATTGGTAATTTCCTTCTTTGATGCACGCGCGTCCGGACCCCAGCGTCAGACATCCGGACGGTCATATTTGAATTGCGATTCTTGCCTTAAGGAGACGCGCGTCCGGACGGGATACCACATCGTCTTGACGGTTGACTGATCTTCCCTTTCTTGGAACTTGGAAAGAAATTAGAAGCTGATCGTGTATTGGGAGGCATCCAGATGGAATGAACACTTCGTCCGGAAGGTTGATGCTGGTCTGTCTAGCGTTCGGACGGTATGACACGTCATCCGGACGGATGGAACAATGGACAGATGGGCGTCCGGATGGGATAGTTCGATCGTCCGGACGGCTGACAGGGAACTTGAATTCTTCTGACTTTGCAGACTCTGAAAAAGTGGAATCCCTGTTTACAACATCTTTACACTTAAGTGATTTTGTCCAAACATAGAATGAGGCCAAAATACTAACACAAACCTCTTCTCTTATTCAGAAATTCTAGAAGCAAATAGTCAGAGAAGGAAATATGTACCTTTAGGGAGTCTCGGATAGTGCACTTTTTCATCGCATGAGGAAAGGAGCTATCCTTCTTTTGCATAAACATGAAAATCACTTGGCCAAAATAGTCATAAAATTCTCAAATACATCTAAGCAAAGTATTGATGCTAACAGAATTGAGATATCAGATGAGAATACATGCAATATCTAATAAGCCAAGAGAAAAATAATCCTGCAAAATTCTCCCCAAATTTAATTTTTTTTTTTGTTGAATAAAAATAAACAGAAAAACAACAAAGACATGCTTATGGAAAAGGAAATGACATCT